>CM026190.1:3068996-3098027 GCA_014825925.1 Bombus breviceps
CATGGCGCCACTATGTATTCAAAACTGTTATACTCGAGAGACTAATATCTTCTACTTTAACCATGCCTATCGTGCCAAATTAGATAATAAAACTCAACGATGGGTTTTAGCACGTCATAAGTATGATTTTGTCTGTTCAGTCTCGGAAAATCTCTATCTTCCGGACGACAGAAGACAACTGTGCAAATTATGATGCTCTAACGATTCACCTCGGGCTCGCGGCGATGCTTAGAGGATCGTATTTCGGTAGACGGAAGAGGCGAATAGAGGTAGATAAGAATAGACTGACCTCCAAAACCTGCCCCGAGGGACTGCACCGAATTGCAACTGAGATGTACAATGGGAGCTAAGAGCGTATAATGGGAGGCATATAATGGTTTCAGTGCGATCTCGTCAACTCCCATGGAGACAGACGTTGACAAGATAGTTAAACGTTCAATCATGACTTTATCGTTGAATTTAGAATGACCTAATGCCATCTTTGCCAATGCTCCTTCCCGTTTAAAATCGTCGCTTAAAAGCGTAACAACGAAGGATCGATCGAGTAAACTTTCCTTTGTATAATTATTAATCCTACTACGATCCTTTTGGTCATTTTTTAAATAGTCGTATTTTTCTATTATTAAGAACGCGTGAAAATTTCTGTAAAAACGTGTTCCTGACATTTACGGAAAAGGATGCATCGCTTGAAATGTTAAACATAGGCTCATTGAAAATATCTTTGACATCACGCGGATCGTTTAATAACGTAATTAATAATTGAGATAGTTATATCAAAATCACGCTGTGTTTTCTTAAAACATGGTCAACCGTCTGTGGAAAAATTTGAAGTGCCTCGTTTAAAGTCTATAATTACCTAACGATCTTTTTATCCTAAATGTCATCTACAGATGATGGCTTTGGATGAGAATTCAAACTTCCCTCATAGACACACCTTCTTTCACGATCAATCATAAAGATAAGTCACGCGAATGGCATTATAGTATAATCTCGCATAAGGAAGAAAGCAATCAGGTAAACGAGACCAAATCTCTTGCACACGCACATCGACTGTAGTCGAACGACAAACGCGGCAAAAATTCTGACAACGTGAACAATTGCTGAAATCGCACGGTCATTCTTCTCAGAGAGTATAGTGTAATACGC
This sequence comes from Bombus breviceps, assembly GCA_014825925.1. Taxonomy (NCBI): domain Eukaryota; kingdom Metazoa; phylum Arthropoda; class Insecta; order Hymenoptera; family Apidae; genus Bombus; species Bombus breviceps. The sequence continues at coordinate 3,070,143 of CM026190.1, forward strand.
GAATTGGTCGGAATGATAATCTCGCAATAAATCGCCACGAGCGTTAAGCGAGTATTTAAAAGCAACGCATAACCGGTCGCAACGGTATCAAGGGGCAAGATTTATCGAGCTATTCATAAAACGTTCGCCTATAATCCTTCTCCTAGGATGTTGCGCTTAATGGCGATGCACTGCAGCGGGCCCCGAACCGCGAGCCGCGTGAAAATTAATAAGTATCGGCTACACGTTCGTAAAGTATCTCGCTAATAACAGAAAAATCTGACAGAGCAAACGAGGAAAGTGCTGGTTCAACGAGGTGTTTCTAAACGATCGTGCCAATATACCACCAACAGACTGTAAGATATACTCCATCTACGATCTCATAAGTACACGACTGCTATAGGAAATTGAGGTTTACGCTAATTTGTAGACACGAACGATAATCGTGGTAATTATTGGTTAATCGAAGCGTAACGAGGATATCTTTGCTGATCATATAACAGTTATGACCTAAATTATAAAACTTATTACATAATATAGGAATTAGTGTTTTAGTTTAAATGATTTTCGTCCGGAATAACCATTACCGATTATTTTTACCAATAAACATCAGCGACGTCGGAATCCTTTTTTTCTTGCAAACTATCATCGTTCAATTTAATTTTCCCAGAAGATCGTTTAAAACAAAAACGACTAGATATATTACGAAATTTCGCAGAAAGCTGCGAGGGCTTTTAAGCTGTAATTTATACGCCATGAAAACAGGTTAATGGTTATGATAAGCAGCGCGACTGAGGCCAGAAGGAGATATGTCCGTGGCATGTTAAATTAATACGACAGAGCGCGGCGGAAGCCCGATGCGATTGTAGCGTCTCTTTTTAATATCCTGAGAGCATCCCGTGGCGGGCATTTGCTCGCATGAATATCGAAAAAAGAAGGCGAATCGACGGCGCCTCGAGATCGTAAAGAGTCGTCGCTCGAATTCAAATTTTAAAAAGATCCCGCGCGGTCGAGTGGATCTTAAAAGTCCACTGGAGACTTTAAGAGGCGACGTTTCAAGGTTAAACGCGTCGCTCTGCCGACCCACCGTGAATCCTCCTCTCTCGAACAACTTTTCCACGGTTCCATGACAACTTTCAAAAAGACGAAAAAGGAAAAGAAGCAAAAGAAGAAACAAGAAAGGAAACAGATATCGAGGGGAATTAAAAGATGCAACGAACATATCGAGGACAGTCATTAGACAGAACAGACTCGAAGCAGCGCAACTTCTTTAATCCCAGCAAAGATAAGCCATTGTGCGCGTTCAATGGAAAGAAATCAATATCAGTGCGGCAACTGTGTGGAACTTCCTTTCCGCTTTGCTTCCCGGTTCGGTTTTCATCGGTAGACTGCTCTTAAAATACAGGGGAACCGTCCTGAAAGCCGATTGTCTCTTCTGCCCGGAAGTGGTTTTGGTGTCTAACCGCTTCCGCCAGAACGGATTTTAAACTTTCCGCCGCAGACCCTGATGGGAAAAAGATGATATCTCCAGAAACAACCGACTCTTACCTGCGGAAACTTCGCATCAACATTCCCCTATCTACGTTACACGTTCGAGTCTTCGTCGTTGTTCGAATAACACTCGCTGATATTAACGAATTGACCCGATCTTATCCGAATTCACGGTCGAGAAACTTGCGTCGACCGTGTTCTTATAAATTCGGAACAGGTCTTAACTGCTGGGAACTTCGCAGCGGCAAAGGGTGTTCCGCCTGGTTAAACACAGAGTTTCACTTCGAGATCCACCCACTCGATTTCTCATGTATATGTTTCACAATGATAACGGAGAAAACGATTTAACATTTCGTCGAGTATCTTACTTAAGTATGATGAGGTAAGTATCAATGTAGCGAGACACGAGACTCCGATACAAAAGTAGATTAATATAAGGAGTTGAACACGAAGAACTCATATTCATCAACCTAACGACTGTCTCGGACAAATCAGTCAAGACAAACAAGATATTCCAAGGTTACGTATCGTGTAGAACATACTTAGGGGAAAGTAGAAGATCCATGGGTCCGGTTATCAGCCTGAAAATAACTCCAGCGGAACTTTCATCCACGTCGAAGCGACCTCGTAAAGAACGTGGGATCGCGTTCGAGAGTTTATCGGCGATATTTTTCGCGGACGTGTCATTCGAAGGGTTCGTTATACCCCGTGTCGGTGCCAAAAACTCTGGTAAGAGAAAAAGAGACGAAAAAGGGAAAGAAATTTGAATTTTACGACCTCTGCCCGAGGAGTCATGGAGGCCTTCCTTAGTTCTGCCTGGCTTCGCTGCAATTTCTCGCGACACTAAATTTCCATGTGACATGCGTATAGCTCGCGCAATTTTTATGAGCTTTCATTAAGAGCAACGCGCGCGGGCAAACGCTGGATAAAAGCGAGAAGAACGGAGGAGATCCGAGCGTGGATCTTTCAACGCATAGAAGGCATTATTGTCTGGTCCTTTAAAAATAGAATCGTTCAAACCGTAGAGATATGTTTCCTGTGCGCTGCTCAAGCTGCAGCTGGCGCAAAGGGCATGTTTCGTTCGGCTGTTGTTCGTAGATCGGCAGGAGGTCAAAATTAAAAATAGGTCTCGTCAAGGAATTAAGATCTAGAATAATAAATTATGAGTAAACTATGCAGATTTATATTTTTATCCATACAACTGTCTTTTTACATTGTGATTACGAAAAGAAATTCCGAGAGCTCGCTCGATATCTTTTTCTACATTCGTTAGAATAAAACACTTCTCGGTGCTTAATGGGCTAAGCTTTCAGCTGTTTAATCATAAGTTTAATTACATCAAATCCACTTGTAGCGTGGATTAGGAATGAACTAAAGAGGAGAAGTGGGTTCTATTTGTATCAAAATTCAGATTTAAATCTGAAGATTGAATTATCGGATAATTATTTTCAGATACGTATATAGCTAAAACAGAAAATGTCTAACACGGGAAAACTATGCAAATAATAAACCATCAATGTAATTGAAGAGATAAAAATGTCCTTCTCCTTTGAAATAAATTATAAGACATCTAGAAAGAGACAAGTACTTGGAAGAATCTCCATTTATTGTTCAAAGATCGAAAATCAATTCTTACCATGGCAACATCAAACTTTTCGTCCAAAGTGATTTCTTTAGTTTTCGTGAGTGGACGTAGTATGTCATACGAGTAACTCGTACAGAAAGAGTAACGAGTCATTTAGGAGTTATTAGTTCCGCCTCGAAAACAGAGAAACACGAAAATAGGGAATGGGCGAAAACGCGAAGGCGCAAAGGCAGCGAAGCGTATCTCTCCTGCGCTCTTGTGTGTTTCCCTTGAACGGCCCCCTATGAATTCGGTCTAACAGAAGAAACTACGCCCGTAAGGTCGTCGCTTCACGAAATGTACCGTTCGTACAATTGCCACGACAAGAGGGACTCGAACTCCGTTTCTACCGTAATATTTATGTAACCGTTTTGGGATGCCCTTTGGTAAAGAGAAACGCAAATATCGTTGACGTAACAGATTGCCAGTGTACACTGCATGAGCCGTCTTCAAGAAGACAATGATATAAATCGTTTAAATCATACTTTGAAGTTTAAAAATTGAAATGTCCGAGAAGTTACTGTAGCGGCACACGAGTCAACGGAAGATTCGAATCGGGAGAGACTCATATTGTTGTGTGTCAACTGGAACCTGGAGTGTCAATGTTGTTTTGATTTGCTAGGTGCAAAGGTAAACAAACTCCGGACAAAATATTATCGCCGTTATTTGTAATCGTCAACCGGAGTTACATTCGAACTTTTTATAATACCATCGCTCGATACAAATAAACGAACGTGCTCTCTAGGACAATCATTGTAGCGAATTATTATAGCGAATCATACAGTCGAATAGTGAGCGTAGTGTCGAACAGTAGCATTGAGGGGGCAACAATTACGACCGGCATACACTATCTCTGTACTTGTATTTAAACTGATTTTCTATATACACTGACTATTGCAATTTTATCACTCGTCTCTTTAATAAACCAACATGTATAATAAACCACCTCGTCACATTTGCCGTCTCTTATGAAACAGCAATCTTGCAATACAATAACGTTGTCGACCAGTTTCATATCAAAACAATCTTTCCATTTGACTTTTGAATTGTAAATGTGTATATTCGTCACTTTCTTAGACATTTTAGAAATATTAATAACATTATCTATATGCAGGTTAATGTTAATTAAATCAAACTGATATTGCGCAGCCTCCAAATTCGTAGGAAATTTTTGAAATAGTTCGCGCCAGGATCATTTCCTTGCAGAATGTTTCAGACGATTCCTAAATGCAGTCTGGACGAAAGGAATGGAATGGAGAGGAAACGAAAGGAAAGGAAAGGAAAAAGGCGCGTGAAAAGTTAAAAGCGTTGCGTGTTATACGTCGAGACAAATGCTTCCAGAGAACGGCACCGTGTTTTGATTTTTCTTGCAACGTTAATGTGTCATGCAAGTGTTCCGCGAAATCCGGCGAAATAACGGTGGTAAAAAAGAAACGACGCGGGACAGGGTGGGAAGTTTGCTGACGGCGTGCCCCGCGGCCGCAAGAAAATTTTGTACGTAGAAATTTATTTCGGATAACGACGCACGGTTGACAAATTCGAAAAGCGAGGAGCTCGCTGCTCGTGTAACGCCTTCTTGCGAGAAACACGGTGACAAATACTTCCCCGGAAACCAAGTAATAATATGTGCTTTCTTGCATTGTCGAAAATATCGCGAGGCAACCATCGCGCGCGAAGAATGCGTGTTCCAAAACCTTTTACCGATATAGTATGAAATTTTACGTTCGTTCGTTAGTGTAATAACAGTATGATACATGTGTTTTAAACACTTCAATTTCCAAAATATTGCAATTTTTCACCTGTAACCTTCATTTGCTGTTCTCGTGAAAACAATTCCCGCAGGAATTTTCTAACTTCTCCGATTAAGTTTCACAGGTCGAATAAAATAAACATTGTCCTTTTTCTTGGCAATACCTCTGATAATAAACGTAATTTCCACGAATTAAGTGCACTGTGGAGATTCGATTAAATAAAGGAAAGAGGGAAGAGAAATTAGACGTCCGACGGAAACGAGATTCAGTAGCGTCGTTAAGATACCGAGCAATTAGCTGGAACACAGACCAACCAACACCCGCACGAGAAGGATTCCGATTTTTTGCCAGAAATACTGACTGGTCGTCGAAGCGAATTCGCGGTTTCGCCCGACGTTAAATCGAGCGTTCCCATAGCGAGGCTGGAATTCGCGAATCGCGCCAACAAGGCGGAGGCGTTCTGCTCCGACTAATCTACTAATTGGAGGGTGGCCACGATGCCACTGGGGGTTGCGGAGCAAATTGGGCTAATACAGAAGCAAACAGCATGACGCCTATAAATACGCGGCATCGTGGCACCATCTTCCAGAAGCAAACGCGTGCGATGCATATTGTCGACGTACGCGTGCATATTTAAAGGTCTGTCCACAGATCGTCACGGTACAACTACGTTTCTCACTATTCTTAATCTCTCTTTATTGCTTTCCAACATACATTATCTACGAGTTACTATCGTATTTCATTTCATCATCTAACGTGTCGTACGGGAACTGGATCGTTGATAACCTGAGTGAAATTTTACCCTTGAACTTCTTTTTCCCTGACAATAAGCAACAAGGTCTGTCTTTATACAAAAAGATTAGCGAGTTTCAGATGGAAATTTCCGTGAAAGTAGATAGGCTTGTTTGCTCGTCTCAAATGACTGATCCGTTGATCTTGGACTAATTTTGAAATCATTTTTCCCAATTTAATCAAGAATACCTATCATATATACGCTACTGTTCGTTTAAATGATCAAAGCTTGAGGACCAAGCGGAAGGATACGTTTTATCAAATTCGTTTCTTCTAATATTCTACAAAATTTTTAGATTACAAATCGTTTACGGTTACTATATTTTTCAAGAATGAAAGAACACGATCAACTCTCCGCGAGCTTATCGATCAAACTTCGTACTTAACGCTGCTACGAAATACTCTACGATTATAGTTCCCAAAGATTCTACGACGTACATACATGAAACGTTTGAATTACGAACCGCAGAGATCGTTATTAAGCACACTTAAGCCAACGTAACATCGTTTTCTAAATTCATTGCAGAATTATAAGAACGATATTAATTCTCGGCCGAACGACGTTATGACGACAAAGAGGACAGCTAGTTTCACGTGTGAATGAAGCTTAACGGGCAAAGGCGCTTCAAGCGCTCGAGGGTGAAGAGGAGAGGCCTGCTACTTCTCACCCTCGAGATACGGGTAGCACGCCACGTTTCTATAATAAGTCCTTAACGACCTTTCTAAATGCAGTCGGTACCTTCACAATCGCTACCCACTATGTGACAAGAGCATCCATTAGACGGGGGTTACGTGGCCGCGTATCGTAGGGACGAACCAGCTCGATGAAGGGAGCCTCTCTCTAACCATGAAACGACAGAAACGAACATTTTTTCCTCTCAACCGGCAACAAGAAGCGCCTTACCCAAAGCCTTGCCCCTTTGTGTTTTTACTTGTCATAATTACTTGGCAGAAACATAGACAAACAACAACTGCCAGCTAAGTTAATAACGTTTTGTTAGGAGGCATTAGGTAACCTCGGAGATTTGGTCTAACTCGATTTCTAGAATTCATTTTAAAACACTTTTGTCTAATTTGATTGCTATTAAGATAGTAGATATACCTGTAGGTACGTAAGTGTATATATATATATAATATCTATATTTATTGATGTTGCACACGCATATACATTAAATACAATACTTGTATACATTAATAACGTATTTATAAGTGATTCCACGAGATATAAAGATTGAAAAACAAGTTGGATCGGAATTCTTTTATCTTAGAATACTTTGTAATTAAGAATCTGTCGAAATAAAGGAAATCAATATTCCTATCCGTGGTACTAACCTCGAATTGATGAGAAAATTAACAAAAATTCACTGAAGACGCAATTAGTAAAATAATCAGAAAATTTTTGCCGGTATTTCCAATTTCCTTCAAGCGAGACACGTTAAACGCACAAACAGCAATTTCCAATGGTAATAAGTACTATGTAACTCTCTTACTACTGATTTTTTCTTCTTACTTGAAATTAGCTCGAAACACGAACTTGTATAAATCAACCAAACGTTTCAATCAAAATGGAAACGTTTGCAGCCGCGTAGTAACCGAGATTCCAGTCGAGCAATAATTACAATAGTTTTCGAATACTTTGGCGGTTTTCTCATGCAACAAAACAGAGCTAGCTTATTTTCAAGCGCCGCAATAACCCGGAATTATGCAATGCACACGCAGCTACCTATGTAAAGTGGAAGAGCCATATGCGGAGAGCGCTTACAGGTTGCAGGTGCACCTGTACCGCGGCAATAATTCAATGTATCGAAGCGACCGGGCACGGTGCACAGCTCGAGAGGCATGAACGAACACGAAAGTCGTGGAGAAATGCAGAAATGATAAATTATGTGCAACGATCTCCCCGTTCGAGTTCGCCGTCTATGTCAATTATTTAAGGAACAAAAGTTCTCGCCTGGACGCGACGCGGAAGAAACGAAGAAGGATTTTCGAATAGAGTCGGATTCGCCAGGATGTGCCATGCCAATAATTCAATTGCCTGCGTCACAGTGGGGCAACCAACGACCCAGCGAGGTGGCAGCCTGGGAGATCGTGAAAAACGCGTAGAATATACGAAGGCCGAAACTTGCAGCATTTCGTTGAAAGTTTCCAGCTGAAATAGAGGAAAGTCGCCGAGAAATGATTAAGAAAAGAAAAAGACGAATGGAGATGAAACGTTGCCAAGACCTTTCTACCTACGTACTGTTGCAGTAGAATCCTGTGAAGTTTAGCAACGAAGTACGACGATAAAAATGTAATACTAGAATTTCATGTGAAATTTACAATCATTTTAAGGCAAGCAACATTTTCATATCTCCAATACTTTTAATGTTCTTAAGGATTTTATGAAGAATTTTATGAAGAACGTGCAATGATACGCGTTTAGTACCAAAACCAAATAAAAAGACAGTTTTGGTACGACGAATAACAACGTTGCTCAACTTTTTAATCTGTCTTCCGCTAAAAATAAAAAAATGTTACTTATTCCTTGCTCCTGCTGTAGTCGTCAAATATTACCAAATTGAAGCATTGGACCAATGCCATATTGGATCGATACCGTAAAACTTAGAGGCGATAATCTTGGAAATATAAAAGTTTAAGTATCTAACTGCACTGAGAACACTGAAAATTCCCTTGCTTCGTTGGTAGAGTTACGTACAATGCAAATAGTCTCCTACACGCGGGAGAACCCGATTCTACAAAATGGATGTACGCAGGACAGGTACCGTTATCTTTTAAAGGCGTATTCATGAGTTACATCGTTTGGAATTGTCGTTCAACGTTCAACCACCCACCAACAATGCCGCGGTTGCCTGTGCGAAAACGATGTTCCATAGTTCCATGATAATCAATCTACGAACAAGGAAGTCACCGGTGCCCACTTGTACACGATTAAAGCAGAATCTGGCTGTTTTCACGTCATATTTCAGCAACGTATTTAAAAGCAAGCCAACGACATTCCTGGCCCTCTCTCTTTCTCTCTCTCTCTCCTCCTCCTCCTCCTCTCAGTCGAACGAACGAAAAAGGAAAGGATACTGCCAGCTCATTCTTGAATTCCTACCATTCATCCGTGAAATGTCGTAATCAGTGTTGGGTTCATTCATAAAAATATCAGTGAATGATATCAATGAGATGATGTGAGTGTACCGCAAAAAAAAATTTGTAAAGGAGGGTTATTTTCTGCGTGCATTTTTTGTGCAAGATTAATCGAAAGGAGTTATTATAGGATATTTGTTCAACTTTTTAGATTTCATATTTCGTATTAATCAATCGATATACACCGTTCGGGATAATTAGAGAATCATTACTTTAAACGATTGCACTATGCAATTCCGCAATGATTTCAAAGAATTTATTTTTCGCTGTTTTTTCTTTTTTTTTTTTTCAAGTTACCTAAGAATTACCTTCTTGCTTACATTCTTTGGACACCGTACTAGATAGACAAAACGCTACAACTCCCTGGAGTAAACATGCAGGACCGAACGACGGAAGCACAAGTAGAATTTCTAGCATCGGAACGTGAACATTCTACACTCTAGAAATGTTGCTGAACTATCGTTCTAAGGCTAGAACTCGCACGAAACTCTGGCAGGTAATCGAGTAGAAACGGAAGTTGGAAACCAGAGCGCGTTTTTCTACGGGAAAAAGAGAAGAACCCGAGATGGCGAGGCTCGAAGAAACTCAAGATATCCGGCGGTTTTGTGTGAGAACGTGCAACCCTTATGCAGAATTTCGCATGCGACCCTGTTCGTGATCGCGAGGCTACCTCTATCGACTAAACACGGAACACACTGGCAACTGTACACACTGACCTTTGAGATTCGACCCGCGATGGGAGAGGATACCTACGATTCAAGTCAGCCGAGAAAAGGTGAAAAGAGCAAGAGGATAAGTTCATCCGCGTTCGTAGTCCGCACGAAACAATAGTGTCAGGACCATGTAACTCCGATGCTCCCCTATTTTGGTCAGATCTGCATGCAATTCGAAATAAAAACTACGCCTCAATATCTATTATGATTTTAGATATTTGATTTTAGTATCTAGTCAATGTGATGGATTAGAATTCTAGAACTGTGTAATTACGAGGTTTTTAATACGAATTTTGCATAGGATCGACTAATCACGCGTGCTTGTACGTTATATTTGCAGTAGGTACTAAATATACATATAAATCTCATAGATTAGATTTAAATTATACAAAAGATGCCTACCGATTCTTGATGTCGCTTGAACAATTCTGTATAGCAGTTTATATTCGAATGTTCGAAGCCAGCCTGAAAATTCGCCGATACAGATGCTTAAATTTTACGTTTATTCGTTAAAAATCCAAGATACTTCACTCTCATACGTCTGGAAAATGAAATGCATCTTATGATTTGATAAAATCTTACATCTGGTCATTCTCAGACCGCAGTGATACCGCAAGAACAGATGGTATTATGTCGTAACGTGTGAAATGTCCAATTTCTTCAGTTAAGACGAACGTGCTTTCGTTCTTTATGAGATTAAGTTCGCTAATCCAGATACTAAACGTAAAAATAAGAAACGATACAGAAAAAGACTTATGCAAATATACTGTTTGAAAGCCAATGGTCACAACAATTGAAATTCTCATGCGGCAGAAACAACACGAGAATTTAGAAGTCTCGCGTAGAGCGAGAATCCAACGTGTCTCGAAGAATTCACCGTGAACATTACGCGGCGCTGGTAGCTGTGCATCGTCGTTCAACAAACGACCAGACGTCGTTAAACCGCTATAAACGCATAGACTTGGGATATACGAGCGTTGGAAGCAAGCCATTAAAGAACGCGCCAACCACGACTCTAACGCGCGCCTCTAAATCCGCGATTCCTTGAAATCTGCGCGGCTCATCTCGCGAATCGAACGCCACGCGTAAATTTTCGGCGAGTAGGTGTGTCGAGTGGACACCACGTTATGTATATACACGTTGCATCGTAATAAGCGGACATCTGTTTCGAGAGTTTGTAACGATAATAGCTAGAGGATGATACGTTTTGATAAATGGACGGGATCGAATATATATCAGTTTCAAAAGATGCTTTGCTCTTTGATGGCGTGATAAAATCACGAGGGATGCAGAAATGGACGATTTAAAAAATAATTATTTTCTGGTCCTCAAGATTTCCTGAGTTTCTGTGACATACAAAAATACATATTTTCAATTGTTCACAAAGATTGTTTACAATGCGTGCGATAATATTTAAAGCGTGAAATTTATATCTGATCACCTGTCTGAGTCTCTCTAAGTATATACTGTTAAAGAATCAATAAAAAACTAGCCTTTTTGATTTTGACATTACGTAATGCGATTTGACTCCTTGAGAAGTGTTATTCAATTTTTTGTTCACGAATTGAAGATAAAGAAAAGGAGAGGGTTAGATAGCGTATATAAATAAATTAAATTCTGGATGTGGATATTTATATACTTCCCTTCCCGTGATATATCTTCCCAGAAAACTTTGCCAAAGAAGAATATTGAAACTGCTGAACGATTTTATTAAAGAATTCTTTGGATACAAATAATTAAAGTAAAGAAAATATTCTTAAGCTTAAATATCAGATGTCTGTGATCTTAGAACCGTTAAGAAAAATTTTCTCGTGTTCTCAGTTTAACGTAAAACCAGCGGACATTGATTAACCTAAAGGACGCTATCCCTTCTCATTACGATGTTTGACATACCATTTACTATGTTGCATCGCTAGCCCGGTAAATTAAATTTCCACCGACGATGAATTTTATCCCATCCCTTCAATAACTTTCCAAAGAAGATTACTTCTTTCAAGCAACCGGCTATGAAAATAGCTTTCTCAGCGCTTGCAAAATTCAAGAGGTCAGAATTCTGTATAAACGGAATTCAGAGAGACCTCCAACTATTTGGCACAGGTGCTGGAATTTCGTGGACGAAGCTATTTCGTGTTCGTATTTTCACCGTACATTATAGTCCAATGTTATTAACCTGCTCGAAAGGCAGAAAACACGCCATTATACCATTATTTCAAGTATAAAGTAGGATAAAATCGCAGGCAATTTAAAGGAAAATCATTTCAATTCTATTGTTCCAGTACAATACCATTCGAATCTATCCGTATGATCGTGATATCGGTCAGAGCAATCGCAGCCTCCCCCAAATCGATCGACTGCTATCGTCGATCACACACGTATAACGTACAATATCGTTCAAGAGAATATATTTTATTTATGAAGTTGCAGATGCTTTTACAAATGCTTTTACATATACCTGCTCTACGATCGTCTAGTATAATAGAATATTATGACGCGATTAAGTTACTTTTTTTAAAAACCAATATGCAACGATAAAGCTGGTATTTATAATTTTCAATCCTTGCTGAATTATTTTCTTAACGAAAACGCCTCGTCTTCAGATTCTACAATCCTTGAGTCATCGATCAAATCAAGAAGGTTCTTCCAAAGGTAGAAAAACTTCTTACATCGATCTATATACGGTAAATAGTCTTTTAACAAATAATTTACATTTACTGTTTCGAGTGTATAGATATTTAATCCGCTATCTTTGTACGAAGATAGAAAGTATTACTCTAATTGCATATTTATTCATCATGCAGAAATTCGAATACCGTCACTATAAATCGATCATAGAGTTCGGGTGCTTCTGAACGGTAGTGTATTATACATACATTACACATACGTTAAATACGAAGAGAAAGAGAGGAGAAACAAACAGAATAGATAAAGAAAAACTGAACGTGTCCCGAAGCCTAACGATCTCTCTACCGAGGTAATTAATCTAACGATACGAATCTCTTTATTTATCTCTCTCTCTCTCTCTCTCTCTCTCTCCCTCTCTCTCTCCAACATCGCTTTTTTTCCTATGGACAAACGCTAATTAGAAGCAATATATTATCCACGGTCGCTTATCAACGGAAGAACTTGAATAATTCAAGGCATGATTACCGTCAAGGTGAGCCGGTCGTAGGGTCATTCTTCCATGGTGTCCACGAGCCTCTAGCAATTAAATTTATCCGCCAGAGAAGAGCGAGAGACCGGCTCCTTACCAAATGAAAAAGCGCTTCTACCGGCAGAATTTGTTTGTTATGCCTGCGTCATCGTGGATGCCAGAACGATAATGGAACTTTGAGACGCCAAAACTCCATCAGCCTCCCTCTTACGAACGTTCGTACGGATGGTGGAGGCTCGATGGCTAACGCTTCGATGTGCTCGAGGTCGCGAAACTCTTCTTGGTCCTTATCAAACCGACCGTGAAAACGGGTCACGGGTTTCAAACGTGACTTTGAGGCTGGTGGACCAGTCACGAGACACTTTAATCGATCTTTCCGCTGTAAAGAATATCGTGTTCGACGAGGTTTTTCGTAACGAGATTCTATGGTTATGTTTTACTTTTTCATGATTTATATGACGATACGTTGATGCACTTTGAATGGATTATCGGCTTAAAGCGCGAGTTTCGAGTTTGTACACCGATCGTGAGATACAGTGACTGATATTTCTGCTGAGAACATTGCGTTCGACGAGGTTCTGGTAATTACGAGGGAAATATAGTTGCAATGATTTTTTATGGTCTTCCTTCGCTTTCTCACGATTTATATCCAGACTTAATGGATTGTAGATGAATCACGAGACAGTTTCTGTTTAATAGAGAAGTAGAGGAGATCGTGATGGTAGAAATGGCAAAGGATAATGAATTATAAGTTACTTTTAAGATTTAAGATCGTCGTTGCAAATCGGAATTTAGATTAATCTCTCTATCGTAGGAGTCGGTACTAACACTGACGATGTCAGAATCGATTATAGCGCATTAATTATGACATGGCAAAGCATGAAATATAAAATAGAAGAGAATCTAATATATCAACTGTGTGACACTGGAGAAATATAAATCAGAAAACACATAATAAGCAACTGTATAATATATACAAAAATCAGACCAATCACACTGAGAAATAAGAAATGGTCAGAAATAACAGTAACAACGACGACCGAAAAACAAATCTAGGAACTGGCAAATTTCATAAAGGGAAACATGAAGTCGAGGAAGGCTTTCTGCATGAATGAATAGAGAAACCAAAGAAGAACGAACAAGGACGAAATACCAAAGACTGACACATAGGAGATACGTTATATAGTAATATGTATAGTAAATTAAGATATATCTATACCACAGACAAATAGATAATTGAAGAGTGCTTGTAGAAAACATTGTAAAATTGGAGAATTTTTATTTTTTATTGGAAAATATTCTGTATATCAATAATAGCACAGAATTTAAGTGAAATTTCCCTTTCTAAATAGTTATTAATAACGCTAGACAATGCCACTACAACGTCGCTTCGTTTATGCACACGTTAATGCTACGTTAATGCATAAGTCTCCCTCCTAGAAAATTTATTTCTTGGCATTTAGAGTGTTTTCTATCAACACTCTTCAATAAAGATTTAGCTTTACGCAATAAGCTAAGACAGAAACGAAATGTAAAGGGCGGGCACATACACAAGAAGATTGTAATAAAAATAAGGCTCGGCGCAATAAACAAACACAATACAATAAAAATACAATACAAATACAATGCAAGTACTTTCTATAATGGATATTGTGGAAGAAACATATATATTTAACGCTTCAATGGATATATAAAATTCTTATAATAAAGCTCCTGCGATCATTTTTCCAATAAGCCGTATTTTTCGTGCAAACGCTATGCGATTCTTGTTTCACATGAAAAAGCTATTCTCGTGACGCGGTCGCAGCTTCAAGCCGAGTCGTCGGCACTCTGGTGAGTTTATTGCGCGCCTAGCACCTAGCTGCGTCGGAATTTCGTGTTCCGTCAGAGGAACACGAAATCGCTGCAACCGCTGCTTAGCTTTTGCTATTTTTACTCCTTTTAGTCGATGCACACGCGCAACCCAACCAGGGTCCCCGCGATTTAGGTTCGCAAAGCTTGCGTGTACTCGAAAAGCTCCGCGAAAGAAGAATGTAAAACCACGATTCACACTGACGCTCTTAAGATTTGTGAAATAAATTAAGAAAAGAAAAGGAAACGCGAAATATTTCTTGTGAGTTAAACATTTGATCGAGGAAATCGTTCATTAATTCTTAATTATGCAAATTATGCAGATGTATATGTTATTCTGTAGTTTTATTCACACTAAGTCAGTGTAGTATTTCAAAATGCAAAGATGCATAGAATGCACATAATATACAAAATTACATAGGATAACGAAAATGGAATACTAGTTATACTAATCGATAAGCGAAACAAATTCCCAGAAATGAAGATATATTCGTAAAAATATAAAATTACAATTAAAGATACAAAGTAGAAACGTAGTCTAGCGATAATGAAATAAATATTGCCTGTTTCTAAAAAGTTGTGTGTAGGATTAAAACGTCTGATGACTTCGTTTAACAAAACACGTTCGAAAGCAAGTAAAAGCCAACTGCAAACACGAGTTCGATCACTAACTCGAATATCAAGCACTGTATAAACACGTCTAGCCGCTGATCAAGCTTCGACTACGATTCCAAAGCGAGTAACCGGAGGGAGAACTGAGGTTGGTACTCAGAAAAGTCGAGAATATCCAAACTTTTCAAGCGATGCGAACGTAAAACACGTCGGTATCGCGTCTCGTTCCCCGGTTTACGACCGATTACCATTAATGATGATATTTTAAAGAAAGTACCGACAACCGAGAACACCGGCGTTTCTCATAATTTCACGGTAAGCTTTCACGGTAATAAAAAGCTTTACGCGAAACTATGTAAACCACGCAAGAGTATTACGTACAATTCTGCATTTTAGTATTAGGACACTTACAGAAAACGAATTAAGCCGCAGAGATTACTATTACATTTTTAAGAATTATTATCTCGTTTGGAACCTGATGAGAAAAATCTCATCTTCGGGTATTACAAAATAAAATCTAAAATTCGAAATTATTCCAACTAAGTTTTAGCATTTATCATGTTTCTCTTTTACGCTCTTTGTGTTTCAGTTCTCTGGTTTTACACCTTTTACGAATCTTTAAATTACTTTATTTTTAGACAAGGACGTACGTCGTAGGTTAAGGCGTAGGTACGCAACCAGTTTCTTCGAAAAGAAGGATCGATCAAGTATAGGTAAGCTCGACTCTAAAGTTAGATCGGCTCTCTGCATAATTTCCGTTCGACGCGTGTTCGCAGAATTGTGTTTGGTTGTTGCTAACCGAACAAATTTCGCTGGATAGACAACAAAGTTCTACGACCACGATTTGAATATTTTGCATTTCTACCATATATAAAAGACACATTTAAAAGCGTGTTATTTCAGAACGCTCTTTTGTCTCTTTTCAACGCACATCAGCTCACGAAAGTGTTCGAATACTCGTAGAATATTTACTACATACCAAATTTGTACTATATATATGTTTGCAGTAAATAGCTCGTAACGTTTATATAAATTTTCAGATTGTTTTCATTCAAATTCGACCAACATAATCACAACAGTCGCGTCTCGTTACTGTGCTAATGAAATTTCAAAATATTCTATCTAACACGTACGATATAACGGTTACAAAAATTTATGACATTATTATAGCATTTACATTCATCAACTAGATTTACTTGAATTTAATGATTTCTGAATTTACTTAACTAACTAGATCCAAGCATATTAAATTTCGTATGAGTTAGCAACGCACTCATATCGTTACGAAAATTTGGCGCTATGAAAAAGAAATGTAGAATCTGACAAAAAAATGCCTTATTAATAAATAAGGATGTGTGGCAATACTTTTTGTAGCCACTATATATGCATAAAAGATTTCTGTGGGGAGTATTCAAATATTTTCGTAAGCAATTGTATACTTTATACATACAACGTTGCGTAAGTCACGATTAAAAGTTCGACGCCAATAAATCGTCGCTTAAAAACCAATGTCTCGGCTATTGGAACATACGAAAGAGGTGAGAAGAGAAGAAAAAGGAGTTTTCGCGACGACTCCGAGTCTCGTGTGACCCAAATACCCAACGGTAAAGCATTCTCTTTGGTGAGAATCGTTATCGAGGCGATCTAGAGGTTTCGGTTTGCTTTCAAAAAATCTGAAGCCACGACGCTTTCCTCGAAAATACGAGGAACGCAGCGAAATGGTCGAGTAACTGCGCGGAGGAAGAACGCATCGTATGTCTACGAGCAAAAACTTTCGACAGGCCAGAAACTCGGTCGGAATTTAGCAGCTCTGCCCCGGTTCAATACGATTTCTTGCTCGTTTCCACTTCTAATTGGCGCCGCAAAAGCAGCCCAAGCGGCCGGATTTACCGCTGGAATTTCATCTGTCCATCGTTATGTGCCGACACAATGAAATTCCAACCAAAATCACTGCTTTTCTAACGCGTGAATTACTGCGATCCTTTTACATATCTATACATCTTTCAATCGATTAAAAATACGCTCGTTCGTTTTTTATGTCTCTTCCAATTAAAATTCAAGAGAATTTCTTTCCTATTATTGTACCGAAATTTGATTTAACTGATAATTAACGGCTTTCTACTGAATATTTCTTTTCGAAATATCACGTCGTTTCATCCGATGACCATGATCCATCCATTCTCGAGCTATCTTGCTTTATTTGCAAGAAGCTGACGAAATTTGAGTGCAACGGAACCCGATTACGATCCTTTCTTATTTTTCGTAGCGTGGCGGCTTATTCTCTTTTTCATGCCGTGCGCGGTCTCTTTAGACTTCTTCTCTGCTCCTCTCGTCTCTTTTCATTCCCCCCTTTCTTTCGTTCCTTGCGCATGAAGGCCGGAATATCCGGAAACGAGAGAGGATTTCGCTTGATCGAGTTGCACGCTTCTCTCGCGCGACAGATATAATTGTGAATGAGATTACAGCCTCCAGCAAATCCTATTCAACGGTTTCACGTTGCACGCCGTTTCATGCACTTTTGCGAGATGGATACACTGACGTCAAGAGAGCAGGGAAAAAAGCTAGCTGAATTTTATCGAGTAACGATGCGTTCGTCCATTATACTGTTCCGGTGGCAAAAGGCCACCTCTGCCGTCTAATTGCAGCTTATTCGACGTCGGGCATGATCCTCCTGTCTTCCTTGATCCTTTTATTCCTAGCATTTTCTGTTTCTCCACAGCTATGCACGTAACAACGATATAACGCGTTCAGATGAATTTTATACAGGCAAGAATTGTGTCCCTAATTTTGAATACTTTTATCTGATTAAAATAGGAATTATTGCTGTCTTTATTTATTACTTTCTTTTCTTTATTTATTAGGCTATCCCTTTGCTTGCAAATAGTTTTTAAACGAAACAAGATAGACAGAGAGATATTTTTTATCTGAGAATAATCTCCTCTTTCAACCTTCTAATCAACCTTTTTACAAACTCTATTAAGCAAATACGCGTCTTCCTGCAAAATATAAATCCACCACGCGTGTGTTTAGCGCGTTAATCAGAGACTAATAGCAAATCTGCAAAAAATCACGCGGATGTTTATCTTCTTCAACGAACAGTATCCTCTTCGTTTATAATGTATATATCTAAATTTGTATTACGACTATGTGATTATCGATATATATATATATATGTAACGTGACATTATTCAAAGCTACTTGCGAAAACTTCAAGGGATCTCGATTAATTCCAACTTCCACTCAGTGGACCAGAGCCATTAAATTCTGTTACATACACGATACGAGAAAAAGCTCCATAAATTATAAAATATCGGGGAAAAGCAGGATGAATTAATTAAATATCCTGGTGCAGCGTTTCGAATGGAAATGCCCGAACGATCGACGCGGAAATTTATAAAAGGAAAGTCCAGCTCGTCAATTTATGTTCACGCGAACAAGCAAAAGGAACGTATTTTGCATGAGATAATCCAAGCGCGCGAAATTGCATTGTTTTTAGAATAACCGCAATCCTCTCCCGTACCACCCACTGTCCTTTTCGGTTCATTCCCTCTCTTCTCCCCTAAATTCCCTATAACTGTATCGCATGATACACTCGACGCATTTCCTGTGGGTAAATTCCTTGACGAACTAGTTTTCAGCTGCGCTTGCATTTCGACCGCATCGCGCGCATTTTCTCGCTCGGGAATTCTGCGCACCAGTTAGCATTTTGGCCGACCAGAAGCTTGATCAGAAGTACTATCAGAAGAAATTACTCGCCGGACAAATTTATATTGAATGAATTGAGCCGATAAGACTGACGAGAGATCGGTCGTTTTCGATAAGTCGCGAATTAGAAGAGATATAGGTATCCGATATGGATCAATTAAACGAACAAGATGAGTTAACTCGTCATTTAGATTTCAAATGTTTCGGGTATAATAATTGCTTTATTTTACCTTTTTTATTTTTTTACCACTATCATTCCATTTCTATAAAAAATAAATTATATCGAATTTATATTTCTGACGAGTGAAACCGATTTAATTGAAATCAATTTGTTTTCTCGAATTTTTAATATTGTAATTAGAGAATTTTATAGAATATAGAAGTTTCTAGATAAGAGATGATTCGGCAAATGAGTTCATTTCGTCGAGGAAATGCGTGATGAGAATGAGCAAAAGTAAATCGATATTTATAAGAACGATAGTCTCACGTAGCAGAACGCAATGACAATAAATTACAGGAGAAAGGAGGAAAATAATAATTAAGCTATAGATTCTTATGTATTTATGAGAAATTTGAAAGTGCAAAGTTAAGTTTCATCTCTTTAATTGTTTTCACGAGAGCATGAATTTCTTTAAATATCCGCCGTCGAATAATAACTAAAAGAGAATACATATATAGCGGATAATGTAACGTGCGAGGTTGAGATTAAAAGAATAAAGAGATCTCTGTTATCGAAACTAATAAAATAAAATAATGTAGTATTTGACGAATATTTTACATCTCTCTCTTTTTATCGATATTTACGTAAGTTATTTTGATACCTTGATTTTTGATAACTTGATAATTGCAACATGTTTATATATATATCTATTCTTCATATTCCTCAACACACACACAGAAATATTCCTCAACACATTTCGTGCGAAATAAACTGAATATACATCGGCATAAAAGGTGTGAAATGTATCAAATGTTCGATAAACACGAAGCAATCTCTGATTACGCGTAAATGATGGTTTTAAATAGTAGCTTTTGCACGTACGAATCATCAAATTACGAATCATAGCCGACATTCAGAAGCGTGTAAGGTCAGTGCAACATTTTATCGCGGATCATACTTAAAACACTTGAGGTCTATTTTAATAGAACGGAGTTCCGAGCAACACGTTCGAAAGCAAATAAATTCATGCACCTATGTATGTCGGCGATTCGTTTTCAAGAGGAAACAAGTGGAAAAGCCGTTTGAATAATCCTCGAGAAGATACGTGAAGAATTCACCGTACTCGTTACGCTAATAATTTTTAAGGCATGCGATGATTATTAAGATACACGAAGAAATCATGTAGACACTATTCTCCTCAACTTAAAAGAATTTTGTAATACTAGAAAAACGAGTGGAAGATCGCTGCCCCTGTGATCTTCTTCTTCGATTCTACGTAACAAAAGTTAAAAGCTGTCATTATAAAAAAAGTTGAATTATACGAAACACTTGAGATAACCTAATTACCTAAGTACAATATCCATACGATAAAAATTAAAAAATATACATTTCATATTTAGCTTGTATTTTTAAACTTACGCCTTGCTTTTCTTCCTACTTCTTTTTACAGTTCTTGCGTTATAATAGGCAAAAATAATTTTCTCAGAATCATCGTTTGATAACAATCATTTCGTTTCAAATCTAATCGATCACAAGTGGTCTAATGAAAATTAATGGGGAGAGACCAGGACGCAGCAGGTGTTATGATAATTCGTTTAAATTAGTTCAGGTAAACATCGGCATGCAAAGTTATGCAGGGAGTTAAACCTTCGTCGTGTGAATCGCCGTATACTAGGGATCGTGGCATTATTTACGCCGTTGCAATTATGTTACATTGATTCCACGACCCTGTTGCCTGTATTATTTTAATTTATCGTGCAAGTATGCACACCGATGTTTATCTGGATTACAGTTCAGTTCCGATAATAGTAGATATAGTTTGTCGTTTGTGCTCGGCTGATTGTTGAAAGATCTCGTGAAACTCGACGTGCCCCACCATGTATATTTTAATCGATGGAACAAACGAACACATAAAGCGAGTACAAACCGACATGGGAGATAAATTAAACCCATCATTAATTTTACAAAAGGTAATTTTGTAAAATTGTGTAATCTCATGATTTAACAGAAATTTAACAGAGATAGATACTTATTTTACGATATGGGACGCGATTTGTACTCGAATATGGAATATAAATTAAGTTTGAATATTCTAGATATGTACGTGGTTCACTTGTTTGATAGCGAATACATTATCACTACTTATACAGATATTGATAAATTAATTTTAGCCATCCAGTGCAGGAACAAAGGAGGATCGACCTACAAAACTTTCAGATAGCCTGAAGGAAGATGCATCAAGAAGTTCGCGTGCCGCATCTTAAATATATTGCCCAACTTTGAGCCAAACATGAGAAGTTTAATTACTTGGCACGATAAATACCAACGAATCGATTATTTTACTACAAACTTTATATTGCTTTCTCCAACTAGTCTAACGTTCGCGTGTACACAGAAATCCGCCTAATTATTATCTATATTGCCTTCGTTTTACAAACTTTCTCTCCAATTTCAAATTCAATGCCAATTAGCCTAAGCACGAAACAAAAATTCCAAAACTTTTTCTATCCAGAAAAAAGAAATCCAGAAAAAACGAAGAGGAAAAGCTACATACACAGCTCCCGTTGTTTCGGTATCGAAACAGGCGAGAAAAATTAAAAAAAAATTCTCTAAATAACGGAAAAATATAACAGGAGAGGATAACGCCCGTTCGCCATTCCTATTCCATTCGAATGAATTTTTCACTCAAAATTAATACCAATCGTTTGTCGAAGTCGTCGCTCCGATAAGCGTCCGTTCTTTTCAAAGCTTTTCGCTTTTATAGAACCTATATATACATGTGGCGCGTTCTTCCGACGAATATGATACGAAAAAAAAAATAAAAAAACGAGCGAAACTGACGAACAAACCGAGTCACAAAGACAGCCTCCTTAAGACGTTCCACGAACAGAATACACACAAGGAGATCCACAGTGTAAGAAAAATTCCACGACAAATAACGAAACGTTGGAATTTGTCTTTGATCTCAACTCCATGTCCCGATTATTTTTCTGCCTTTTCGGTAAACCAAATGGTTAGAGGGATTCTGGTTCTTACAACGCTGCCTCCCGTTACCGACCACCTTATTCTATTGTTCCATTGTTCTACTGTGATTAGTTATAGGTGGTACAGTTATAAATAACGCACTAACAAATTTCTTCGTGCCGTAAATATTAGCACGAATTTACCCGTGTTTTATGGTACACGTATGTACGTGTGCATATATACGCGTAAAGTGGCTCACTAATATATTTGGGCACTTACCTATCATAGATAATTCTCATCCTATATATTATGGTATATAAAACCTATTCTATGTATATGGTATAGAAAACATTTTGAAATTTCATCGTAGTACTGTAATGAGAGACGACTGTCATGATTATGTTGGTAAAGTTGCAAGCCAATCTGAAAGTGTATATAGAAGTTACAAGATATTTATTGCAAACATACATATATTTCAGTAGGTATCATAGCATATATTGTAATAAACATTGCAAATGGACACACTCAATATCGAGACTTATTAATAAATATGATGATTATTTATTATCAATATAACAGCTCATTATATATTAATGAAATTTCAATATGTTTTATGTAACACGCACAGTACATTCATAAGAGGTTTCCATAAATAGATACATATTCGAACAGTTTTATGAGCCACCGTACGTGGCTTCGTGTTCGAAAGTCGACTTTGGATACCTTTCGAGTGCGCCTGTACTGAAATAGCTATGTATACTCAAATAAACTATTAGATAGGTATATCGTAGTTGAATATATTCGCAATATTATTTACATCACTTTTGATATAGAGGTTATGTAGATTGATTGAAACGAAACATAAGAATCGATACTGATAACTAACAAAAAGAAAACACCGACAATACGGATATATTTCTTAACCATTGATAAGAGTAACGTTAGGTATGACTAATTTTCGGATGAAATTTGAAGCGCAATTATCGTACAACGACCTCACTTTCGTAATTAAAGCGTCACGTTACGATGCTCTAACTTTACGCGGCAAGTTCAATGCACCGAATGATACCTCGCGATTATTGATTACCGAACGACGCCAATTTCTCGTATCGTTTCCAAACAAAGTAATTTATCGATATTTCTCCTAGCAGACTTTTTATAAATTAGGAAATTAATCGTTAAATAAAATTGTTACTCGTTCAGACGTTTCTTTTTAGTTAATATCTCTTGTTTTGAAGCCAAGTACCACATTGTACATGTATTTCAAAAGTGACAATTTGAAGTTCTTCAGAAAAAGCAACAAATTATTCAGAAACTTACAAAAAGGATAAGTTACTAAACACATAACGCTGATAAAATGTATAGATTCTATGGAACAATTGTCAAATATTATTTTTGTACTTTTCCGTTCTTAGCCCTTGAAATCCTCCTTCCACCGTTTTAATGTTTTTTTTTTTTTTTTTTTTTTTTTTGTAGAACAAGCTGTAGAACAGTCAAGAGAATCTTTTTATTTTAATACAACTGAATTATTACAAGTCGTAACACTTTTAGGATACATGTACGATGTAGCAGTGAAAAAGAAAGAAAAATGTAAAAGAGCACTCACCTTTTTGATGGCTTCCAGCGCCGCTTCAAAACTCCCAGCATGAGTAAACCGATGTAAACGAGGCCCAAGTGCCAACGGGCTTCCGACTCCCAAGAGCGTATCAACCACCACAACCAAAACCAATCACCACACAACCACCGGTCAATCTCGTCGATCTTTCCGAAAGATCAATCTAGTCACCCGAGTCACACCATGATCGTTCACTATGTAATTTCTTATTTCGCACCGTTATCGGTCTATCACGAACAGCTCGACACTTGACCAATTAATACTCACGAATCCGCTGCAAAAAGAGTCAAACAAACTCTCTAATTGGTCTACTGATTCGCGCGGGAAGCTACGCGATTCGCGAGACGCTCGAAACAAACTACCAATCGTAGCGCTGCTACCAAAAATCCCATCAACTAATTTGCCGCTTAATTTGAATCAACTACAGTCATAGAATCTATCTCAACTATTTTTTGCCTGTATAAAACCAAATAACATGTTCTTTGGGTAACGTGACTTATTAATGCTTCCTTATCGACGTTTGTAAAACTTTTCCTCGAGTAACTGATGATAAGAAAACTTTCAAGCTCGACTAGCAAAGAACTTCCATAGTCCCTGTGATCTATTCATGCATAATAGGGTCTTTGCACGTCAATACGGGTGAACGTCCTGCAATGGTATTTCAATGCAAGATACGAGAAAAAAATATATTAATAGTGATGATGTGTTAATTTTGAAAAAGGAGTCAAAGAAAAATATTAAAAATGAGTAGATTGTATCGATAACATTATTCATTACATTATCAATAAACCACTATCAACACGATATGTTTTAAATACTCGATTATCGTTAATCAATCGAAAAATTATAAATTCAAGATAAAATGACATTTCAGAAAAAAGATGTCTTACTGATATGATCTTTCAAAGAACAAGAAATTATTCTTTTTTGATCAACAAGGCAACAATTTATACATTTATCATGTGTGATCTTTAGCAATTATGCAATAAACGCGAGAAATATAGATATCGAAATCGATTAATTATTACTTTCTATTCCTTGGCGAGGAAAACATATTGACAATATGGCTGTCAAATAACGAGAATCTTCGTTACGGTAGACATCTCCACGAACGTCTAACGAGAGATGTTTGCTGTACAGAAGATACGTATGCCACTGATTAATTAGTCGCCAATGATGTCAGCGCTACCTAGGTATTTCTGATTAATCGTTCGTTGCAAATAATAAATTACAGATCGCAATAATGAAGCCAATAATTAACTTCGAATTTCCAGAAAAATCTGTACCTGCTCTCGAAATCTTATTCCCTTTTTTTATTTTCACCACGTCTACCACCATTACCACGGTCGAAAACTTTATCCGTATTGAGACAGCTTCGAGTATAATCTACGTAATGTTGGAGAAACGACAAGAAACCTACGCACTATATATAATAACACTATCCCCACTATAAAGCCCCAAATTTAATTGTATCACACGTTTATTCATTGCAAAGCACTAATTATAGAACTACGTACATATATCGTCGCATCGGTTCGTTAACAGAGTAAATTCTACAAATCGACTATAAATGGAATACTATTTAACAATGAAAAATTTCGTTTTCTTCGTAATTTAATTAATAGTCCCTAGAATTTGAACTATTAAATCGGCAGAAAAATCTTTTAAAAAAGTGTTAAACCGGCTCTATATCGAATTATGACATTCATGTTAAATATTACATTGTCCGAAATGTTTATTTCGTTTTATAAGTAAATAATAGACGCACAATGTTTTTTGTTTTATATTAGTTTATTGAATTATGCACGAACATAATAATAGAAATAGAACGAAATGTATCATACCTAATTTAATAAAATAATGTAAAACAGAAATTGTTGTTCATCTATTGTCACCTTATGAAACGAAAGAAACTTTTCGGACAACCTAATAGTATAGTATTATTAGCTTAATAACCGCTACAAAGAGCTCACTTTTAAAGTTAATTTTCCCGATATTTCGAACTAACTTTCTGGATGTCACTTTCCTAGCAAACCGACGATACAGCAGCGAGATAATATCAAACACGTTTTTACTTCGCGTACTTATACCGAAAACTGTCATAACCAAAAACGCACCAACGCAGATAAGACGTAGTTCAAAAAACTGTGTGCTACTAGTCTGAATGTCGCGCCTCGAACACGTACATAATCGATCGTTGCTTCGTGAACATATGTATCTTTACCGATCGATATTTCAGAGTAATTTAGAGAGCAATACGTATTTACGTTTGTGAAATGTGCCACTATTGGGAGAATGAATATCGAAGAAGCTGGGATAGGTAAACACAACGAATCGTTCGCGCGAAAACAATACTAGCAAAACAAACCGCTTACGTGTTTCTTACGTGCGTCCAATGAATCACCGTTTCTTTGGAAGCGCCGTAACAAGCAATCTACATACTATCGATTGCTGTACGTCACCACCATAGATCGACGTACACCATGGAATTTTACGCAGATTCACATACACGAAACAACGATATTTTCGACTAAAGATTACACTGAATCATAGAAACTGCAGAAACTTATGAAAATGGTTAGCGACGCTACGATTTTATATGAACGTTATATGGACGAACATTTTGGGAATTCGACCCGATGACCGCGTTCTGGATTAAAGGAAGATGAGAAAACACTGTGGAGGTCGACAACGTATCGACGCGAGTCGCGGAGATGAGACAAGCGTCGATCAGGCGAAAATCGCACGTAGGACACACAGATACGAACCGGCTGCGCGCCGAACTCGAACTAAACTAAAGACAGAGATGGCAGACACGCGGTGGTACTCCTTCCCGGCAGCTCGCCGGGCTCCTCGCTGCCCCTACTCCGTCGGACTTTCCACAAGCTTCCCCACTCCAACTCGCACGGCTCAAGGTACCGCCGCGGCGCCGGTACGAAGCGCCACGGGTTACTATGCTGATAATCAATTGAATTAGATTAATCTACGAACAACCGTTCTCTTCGACATCGTCCTTTTGCCGTAAGCATTCATGAAATTTTAAATATTATATTAAATTATTAGAAACAACTAAATGTACAAATTACAAAGTATTTTGATTGTAATAGATTATTTTTTTAAGCTTCTTCTACGTATAAATTAATGTGCAAGGAGATAATTTAAAATGTATAGATTAGAAAATACATTTGTCTGACTTCAGCAGTAAGATTTATATTGAGAATTGGACGATTTGCAGTAATAAAGAAGTGGCGCCGAATATTTAAATTGTATCTACTGTAGGAGAAAGAAATGTATGAATTAAAGATAGGTTAAAGTATAGAAAAATTTATTTCTAATAATACTAACGTTGATTAATCTTGAGATGGATTTGCATCAAAAACACGGTTATATATTTAATAGTAAAAAAAAAAATAGAAAGATATCGCGAAGCTGATAAAACAGAAAGATTTAAGTGAAATAACATCATGTAAAGTGAAACTTTTGAAGTAGAGTGCAAAAGAGATACAGAAGTATTATAATTTATAAACATGTAAAATAGGAAGTAAAAGCATGACCTGGTTTAGATATGAGAAAGATCCCACCATGGATCGCATTTGACACAGTATTCTATGCAACAAATTATTCATAGTTTGTTAAGAAAATGCTTCATTTAATATTTTATAACAAGTAGGTTACATTATATTATGTTATATTATATTATGTTATATAGTATTACGTTATAACGTTCTACGTTACATACAACTGCCTTATATAGTATTACGATATATAATATTACGCTATAGTATTACGATATAAAGTATTACGTTATATAGCATAGCCTCATAACGTATTACGTTATATAGAATAACGTCATAACTTATTACGATATACTAAAACGTTATAAAATAATACGTTATAGATAATAACGTCATAAAGTATTACATTATAACGTGTAACGTTATATAGTGCTAAAGTATAACGTATAACGTTATGTAGTATTACGTTATAAGGTATAACGTTATGTAGTGTTACATTATAACGTATAACGTTATATTGTGTAACGTTATAACGTATAACGTTATGTAGTATTACGGTATAACGTATAACGTTATGTAGCAATCCGATATAACGTATAACGTTATATGGTGATACGTTATAACGTATAACGTTATATAGTGTTACGTTATAATGTACATCGTTATGAAGTATTGCGTTATAACGTATAACGTTATATAGTGTTACGTTATAACGTATATCGTTATGTAGTATTGCGTTATAACGTATAACGTTATATAGTGTTATGTTATAACATATATCGTTATGTAGCATTACGATATAACGTATAACGTTATATAGTGATACGTTA